>JAZHYW010002102.1:0-11794 GCA_037355805.1 Ixodes ricinus
GCCACGCGCGTCAGCGAGCAAGTGCGTGTGTGGCCGAGCGGTTACCGCGCTTGACTTTCGTGCGGAGGCCCAGGGTTCGATTCCTGGGAGTTCCGCGGATTTTATTAATGCTTCCAGTTTATGTTCCGGTGAATTTGAGAACATTGTTGTTTATTCTAGGCCCGAATGTTCTACGCGTCGAACCTTCCACGCCGATTATTCCAGAAGCCCACGCTTGTACACAAGGGGCTCCGCGAGCGAGCCGCAGTCAGTTTCGTTCGAGGCGTTCGATCCCTGCCGCTTCGCCGGAACAGCAGGATCGAACCCCTTATTTTTTTCTTTAGAGAGCGCAGCTCTTAGGCGCCCGTTCCATGGCTAGGCGGCGTCGCCGTCGCCGTCGCCGTCGGCGTCGCCGTCGGCGTAACCACCCGAGGTCGCGTGACGCGCAGGTCACGTGACCCCTGAGGTCACACAACCCCCGAGGTCACGTGGTCCCCCAGGTCACGTGGTCCCCAGGTCACGTGACCCCCTGGTCACGTGACCCCCGAGGTCACGTGATGATGACGATGACGATGCGGATGCCGATGACGTCATCAGTGACGTGACCCCGAGGTCACGTGCGGATGACGATGACGATGCGGATGCCGATGATGTCATCAGTGACGTCACTGATGATGTCATCGGCATCCGCATCGGCATCGTCATCATCCGTGATGACGTCATCAGTGACGTCACTGATGACGTCATCGGCATCCGCATCGTCATCGTCATTGATGACGTCATCAGTGCCGTCACGTTACCCCCTTCCCCCCCCCCCTGAGGTCACTTGCCCCCGCCCCGTACCCTTCCCTCCTCCTCCTCAAGAGCTGCGCTCTAATTCGGCGTTACAGGGAGTTGTAAACGGCTTTCACTTTTTTCCCCTTATTTTTGGGCACAAGTTCGCCCCATTAAACCTTCAGTTTACTCAGTCATTCGCCGCCTCATCACTTGTCATTCGTGACATTTTGGTGGAGGTGCGGGGTAACGCATGCCCCTGCCGCGTACCCCTCCGAGTTCCGACAGTGCAAGTCCGAACACAAGCCCCCAAGAACCCAACGAAGACCAGACCGAGCTCCGATCAAGTCGCCGGAACCTTGGCCTACCCCCGGAGTTAGGACCCTTGCCACCTAGGACCAGGCAAACAAGGACGACGACGATGGCCGACCAGGCCCAGACCCCGGCCGCTCCTGCCGTCGTATACCTGCCCGTGGCCCCCAGAACTCCGACGCCTTTCCACGGAGACGCCCACGAGGACATCGAGGACTGGCTGCAACACTATGAACGTGTGGCCCGCCATAACGGCTGGTCAGCTGAGCACTGCTTGCAGAACCTTTACTTTTCGCTGGAAGGGACTGCGAGGCACTGGCTGGAAAACCACGAGGCTTCTTTGACGTCGTGGGAGGTGTGCAAGCAAGAACTGAAGAAGACGTTTGCCTGCCAACACCGACGCGAGAGGGCCGAAGATATCCTTCGAACAAGGACCCAAGGCCCGAATGAAAGCATCACCAGCTTCGTCGAGGATGTTTTGCGCCTAGTCGCTCGCGCCGACCCTCAAGCCACCGACGAAAAGAAGCTGCGGATACTAATGCGAGGTGTAAAGGACGACATCTTCGGTGGTCTTGTTCGGAACCCCCATCGACTGTCGAAGATTTCGTCACGGAGGCCACGAACATGGAACGTGCCCTCCTCGCAAGAGCCAGCCACTACCATCGGCACTCGAGCGTAGCTGCTGCTTCTGCATCGGGCTACGACATCAGTCCAAGCATCCCCGGCCTTCGCGACATCATCCGTGACGTCGTCCGGGAGGAGCTTAGAAGCTCCTGCCGACTGCTGAACGCCCGGCCTCAATCTCCATTGCCGAGGTGGTCCGAGACGAGGTTCAGCGAGCGATCCAACCAGATGTCCCTGTCACCGTGGCCGCACCCGAAGAACCGACGCTGACCTACGCCGCCATGGCCCGACGACCGCCGCAAGCTCACCGCCAGGTCACGGCACCACCCCGACGTGAACCTCCAGCGCCGCAGTATTCCCGACGCCAGGAAGATCGGGCGCACGGCCACCCGGAACCAGCAGCGCCACGAAAGACCGACGTGTGGAGGACGGCCGATCGACGCCCGTTGTGCTATCACTGCGGTGAAGCCGGCCACATTTACCGCCGATGCCCCTACAGACAACTGGGGCTGCGCGGGTTCCACCCGAACGACCCGCGCCCAAGGTACGACGAGCGCCCTCGCGACATCGAGGAGTACCTCCGACGCTCGCCCTCCCCAGTGTCGTCTCTCCGCCGTGAAGCCCGCTCCCCATCGCCACGACGTTCAGCGTCCCCAGCGCCACGACCCCGCCGAGAGAGCCTGTCTCCCCTGCGTCGCCGGGAAAACTAAGTGCGGCAACGCCTGGAGGTGGCGTTGCCGAAGACGACCGAAGTAAAGAGCCTCCAAGAACGACGGAGCGCTCCCACTCTCCCGACGCTACGCATCGCAACGACGCCCCTGAAACGGTGTCCAACAACCTAAACGTCGTCATCGACGGCGTCGACGCATCAGCACTCGTGGACACCGGAGCAGACTACTCAGTCTTGAGTGGGAGGCTCTCCCGCCGCCTTCGAAAAGTCATGACGCCGTGGGACGGACCCCAAATACGAACCGCCGGAGGACACCTCATTACACCAGTCGGGAGATGCACTGCTCGCGTCGAGATCCACGGTGAGACGTGCCCTGTGAAGTTCGTCGTTCTGCAAGACTGTGCGAGGGATGTTATCCTCGGAATGGACTTTCTTTGCGAGTATGGCGCCGTCATCGACCTCGGAGCAAACCGGTTGACACTACGAAAACCTGTTTCACCACCGGAGGAACCCAAAGCGAC
Organism: Ixodes ricinus; assembly: GCA_037355805.1. NCBI lineage: Eukaryota > Metazoa > Arthropoda > Arachnida > Ixodida > Ixodidae > Ixodes > Ixodes ricinus. The sequence continues at coordinate 2,881 of JAZHYW010002102.1, forward strand.
ATCATCCGCGGTCCGAGTTCTCGCAAGTCACGTGAACTTACCGCCGCGGTCGAGTGTTTTCGTGCCCGTCGGGATCACCGAAGCTTTCTGCGGCGAAGTTCTGCTCGAGGGAAGCCTCCAGTTGCTCCTAGGAAGAGGAATAGGCGTCGCAAGAGGAGTAGCGGAACTTCAGGATGGCCGCACTGTGGTACTCGTGACGAACTTTCGGAATGAAACGCAACACCTCACGAAAGGTGCAGCCGTTGGCCACGTCGAGGACCTCCAAAACTCCGCCAAAATCGCCGCCATTACTGACGAACCCTCGACACCTCAGCAAGACAGTACGTCGCCTGCGCAGCTCGACATCGACCCTAAGCTTCCGGGCCCGAAACGACGGCAGCTGATTAACCTCCTCGCCGAATACCGCGACTGCTTTGCTACGTCGTCGAAGGTGCGCCAAACAGCCATTGCGAAGCACCGCATCGTTACCGAGGACGACGCGCGCCCTGTGCATCGATCACCGTACAGAGTCTCCATTAAAGAAAGGGAGGTGATCCAGGAGCAAGTTCAAGAGATGCTGAACGACGACATAATCCAGCCATCAAGCAGTCCGTGGGCCTCTCCAGTCGTACTGGTTAAGAAGAAGGACGGAACGCTTAGGTTCTGCGTGGACTACCGACAGCTGAACGCGGTGACGAAGAAAGACGTCTATCCACTCCCCCGCATTGACGACACTTTGGACCGGCTGCGCCACTCTCGATACTTTTCATCGATGGACCTGAAGAGCGGCTACTGGCAGATCGAAGTCGACGAACGGGACCGAGAGAAGACAGCTTTCGTCACGCCGGATGGACTGTACGAGTTCAAGGTTATGCCCTTCGGACTGTGCACGGCGCCAGCAACTTTCCAGCGTGTCATGGACACCGTACTGGCAGGACTGAAGTGGCAGAGCTGTCTCGTCTACCTCGACGACGTCGTAGTGTTTTCCGGCGACTTCGACGAGCACTTGCGACGACTCCGAGCTGTTCTCCAGGCCATACAGACCGCCGGACTCACCCTGAAGCCGTCAAAGTGTCGGTTCGCCTATGACGAACTGAAATTCCTCGGTCACGTGGTTAGTAACGAAGGCGTTCGCCCCGACCCAGAGAAGACTCGCGCCGTCGCAGCATTTCCAGCGCCGAGAGACAAGAAGGCCGTGCGAAGGTTCCTTGGATTATGTGCCTACTATCGCCGCTTCGTTCGAGATTTCGCAAGGATTTCCGCACCGCTCACAAACCTCACGAAGGACGCCGAGAAGTTCGAATGGGCCGAGGAGCAGCAGCAGGCATTCGACGAGCTGAAGCGACGACTGCAGACTCCTCCTGTTCTTGGACATTTCGATCAGGATGCGGAAACCGAAATTCACACGGACGCCAGTAACGCTGGACTTGGCGCGGTACTGGTGCAAGTGCAACAAGGCACCGAGCGAGTTATCGCCTACGCAAGTCGGACACTGTCCAAAGCGGAGAAAAATTACTCCACGACTGAAAAAGAATGCCTTGCGGTCGTCTGGGCAATCACGAAGTTTCGTCCGTACTTGTACGGGAGCCCGTTCCGTGTAGTCACGGACCACCACTCGCTCTGCTGGCTTGCGAACCTCAAGGACCCGTCAGGACGACTCGCTCGATGGAGTCTCCGACTACAGGAGTTCAACATGACTGTAGTCTACAAGTCAGGCCGCAAGCACAGCGACGCCGATTGCCTGTCCAGAGCCCCTGTCGAGACATCCTCCGGCAGCATCGACGACGATGACGACGAGTGCTTCCTTGGGGCGGTCAACACCGACGACATGGCGCGACGTCAAAGAGACGATCCTGAGTTGCGCGCCTTAATCGAGCACCTCGAAGGACGAGGGGGTACTATCCCCCGTGTCTTCTTGAGAGCCCTGCCGACCTTCGTCCTCCGACAAGGTGTGCTTTACAAGGAGAACTTCGGAGACAACAGCTCGCCATGGCTGCTGGTAATCCCTGCCGACCTTAGAGAGGAGATCTTCCAAGCCTGTCACGACGACCCAACGGCTGGGCACCTCGGCTACAGCAGGACGCTCGCCAGGATTCGAGAAAAATACTACTGGCCAAGGCTACCGAAGACCGTTCACCTCTACACTCGATCATGCCACGAGTGTCAGCGACGCAAGAAACCGCCGACGAAGCCATCAGGACATCTGCATCCGATTGCTCCCCCGTCTACGCCGTTCCAGCAGATCGGAATGGATTTACTTGGCCCTTTCCCGCCGTCAACGTCGGGAAACCGCTGGATAATCGTCGCCACAGATTATCTCACACGGTACGCCGAGACGAAAGCCCTTCCATCAGGTACGGCTGTGGAAGTCGCCAAGTTTTTCATCGAGTCCATTGTCCTCCGGCACGGCGCCCCCGAAGTCCTCATTACCGACCGTGGATCATCGTTCATGGCCCAGCTGACGCAAGAGATCCTTCGTCTCAGTGGCACCGGCCACCGTCGAACCACTGCGTACCATCCGCAGACAAATGGACTAACAGAACGGCTGAACAAAACCATCGCCGACATGATCTCAATGTATGTCGACGTAGAGCACAAGACTTGGGACGAGGTGTTACCCTACGTCACATTTGCTTACAACACGGCGGTGCAAGAGACCACAGGAGTAACACCGTTTCAGCTGGTGCATGGCAGGAAAGTGTCGACCATGCTCGACGCAATGCTACCCCACGAGCCAGCTGACGATGGGATACCCGACGCCCAGGTGGTTGCTCAACGAGCCGAAGAAGTTCGCCAGCTCGCCCGACTCCGAATTCAAGATCAACAACGTGTCGACGCTACCCGGTACAACCTTCGCCGGATCGACGTTCGCTTCAAGCCCGGAGACCGTGTGTGGGTTTGGACCCCAATACGACGACGCGGTCTAAGCGAGAAACTCCTGAAGCGCTACTTCGGACCCTACAAAGTGCTTCGCCGACTCGGCGATCTGAACTACGAGGTGATGCCCGACGGAACACGGACTTCATCACGCCGCCCTCCACGACCCGAAGTCGTCCACGTCGTGCGCCTCAAGCCGTACTACGCGCGATAAGACTGTGAACCGTGATCTCGTGCAACACTTGATAGGATTGTGTTTTGCCAGCCTCCGTATTTTCCCATTCTTTTGGTTGTCCTGCTCTGTTTTGTTGCCTTTCGCGTGGCATCGAGACGATGCCTTTTTAAAGGGGGAGTAATGCCACGCGCGTCAGCGAGCAAGTGCGTGCGTGGCCGAGTGGTTACCGCGCTTGACTTTCGTGCGGAGGCCCAGGGTTCGATTCCTGGGAGTTCCGCGGATTTTATTTATGCTTCCAGTTTATGTTCTGGTGAATTCGAGAACATTGTTGTTTATTCTAGGCCCGAATGTTCTACGCGTCGAACCTTCCACGCCGATTATTCCAGAAGCCCACGCGTGTACATAAGGGGCTCCGCGTGGCGAGCCGCAGTCAGTTTTCGCCTCAGCGTTCGATCCTGCTGCTTCGCCGCTTTCGACGCCCGCGACGCTCTGTTGTTATCTTTCTTTTTCCCTTTATTTTTGGGCACAAGTTCGCCCCATTAAACCTTCAGTTTACTCAGTCATTCGCCGCCTCATCACTTGTCATTCGTGACAATATCATACTGCCCCATGGGATATCAAACCTATAGCTTGCAATTGGTATTTTACAAAATTTAATAAGCATAATGTTTCTCCACTCATTCTACAACAGGAATTCTTAGCTCTGCAAGAAAACTACAGACATTACTGCCAGTTTTACACTGACGGTGCCAAGACTTCAATGTATGTTGGCTCCGCTGTTTATTCAAATTCGTTTACGCATGTTACTCGACTTCACAATGTCGCCAGCATTTTTACTGCCGAACTATATGGTGTTCTGGCAGCACTTGACTACATTATCAGAGGCAAAGTGACGAAAGCCATTATATTTGTGGACTCTCAAAGTGTTCTTAGTGCAGTATGTTCTGTTACACCAACTAGAAATAAGTTGACTCAACTCGTACGGGCCAGAGCTCAACAGGGACTCGCTGGTGGGAGGGACATCAAGTTTTGCTGGATCCCAAGCCATGTGGGTATTGCAGGCAACGAGGCTGCAGATAAACTAGCCGCCTCTTTACAGAACCTTTTACCATCAAATGTCCGCATACCTTACCAAGACCTTAGAACGTCCGTAAAATTTTCACTCTCGCAGCTATGGCAATCTGAATGGAAGTTAGCCGATAATAATAAGCTTCATGCAATTAAACCAGAACTTGGTGCATGGGAAACCTCATATAATAAAAATCGTTTCCACGAAGTCCTCCTGTGCCGGTTGAGAATCGGCCACTCGTTCCTAACCCATCAATATCTGCTTATAGGTGAGGAACCGCCAATATGCGAGCACTGTGGAGAAACTTTATCTGTTCTGCACTTTCTGTTTCTTTGCCGTGGCCTTCTACAACAATACAAGACCTATTTCCCTGAGTTTTTCAAGTACAACATCCCATTTCACCCTGTCTTGGTTCTAGGGGAGCAGCCTCTCATATCATTTGAACGTCTTTTAGCTTTTCTCAAAACTACAGGTATCTTACACAAACTATAGTCAAGTTCTAGTCTAGTCAGAGTACTTTTACCACTGTTTTTTTAACTTACCTAGTTTGGCGCAGTATGGCCGTCGGAGCTCTTGCGCCATAAAACCTGCAAACAACAACGAAAAACCCTCGGCTTCTGCTTCGACCGGCATCTCGGTTCCGCTGATGTCATCGTCTGAGAACAGCAGCCACGTGTACCTCTTCAGCTGCATCACCTTGGATCAGCCGTCTCGGATACTCCCAATCTTCGGCACAACGGCGTCAGCAACAGCTACATCAGTCCCCGTCCCCTACTTAAACAGCGTGCTACGCGAACACTACTCCAGTGGGTTCGGGGGCAGTGACGACGACATGGCTCTCATGCCGTGTTTCAGCGTTTCGCAGGAAATCCTGGCGATTTTCCTGCTCTGGTCTTTACCCTCGGCTTCTGCTTCGACCGGCATCTCGGTTCCGCTAATGTCATCGTCTGAGAACAGCAGCCACGTGTACCTCTTCAGCTGCATCACCTTGGATCAGCCGTCTCGGATACTCCCAATCTTCGGCACAACGGCGTCAGCAACAGCGACATCAGTCCCCGTCCCCTACTTAAACGGCATGCTACGCGAAAACTACTCCAGTGGGCGCGGGAGCATTGACGACGACATGGCTCTCATGCCGCGTTTCTGCGTTTCGCAGGAAATCCTGGCGATTTTCCTGCTCTGGTCTTTACCCTCGGCTTCTGCTTCGGCCGGCATCTCGGTTCCGCTGATGTCATCGTCTGAGAACAGCAGCCACGTGTACCTCTTCAGCTGCATCACCTTGGATCAGCCGTCTCGGATACTCCCGATCTTCGGCACAAAGGCGTCAGAAACAGCGACATCAGTCCCCGTCCCCTACTTAAACAGCATGCTACGCGAACACTACTCCAGTGGGCTCGGGAGCAGTGACGACGACATGGCTCTCATGCCGTGTTTCTACGTTTCGCAGGTGTGTAAACAATTTTCACTCTACGCTAAAAAATGTGACAATCGTTGCCTTCTTTTGCTCCCGAGCCCAGGAGAGCTGTGTGATATTGCCTGTGATTGTTTTTCGATGGTGTTATTGTTGTTGCGCTCCAGCGACGTCGAGACGAATCCGGGCCCTCTTACTCGTTGGAGGCTGCTCTTGAGTTTGAATATCTACCTGATAAGCCCTCCGAACAGATATCTGTTATTTTTAACCTTCTGAAAGACCTTCAGGCCCGCTCTATTCATTCGGCAAAAAGTCAGGCTGAATTGGTCGCCGACATAAAGTCAATAAAGGCTGGTCAGAAAAACATAGAAACTAAAATCGGTCACATCCAGCAAAGGTTGGATACCTTCAGGCACGTAGCCAGTGGAGCGAGGGGGGGCATGGGGCCCGGCCCCCCCCTCCCCCCGAAATGTTCCATTTTGCTGGGACCCCCTCTCCCCCTCCCCTCATACAGCATTTTGTCATGGTCGCCCCCCCCCCCCCCTCAAAACAAAATCCTGGCTACCTTAGAAGAAAAAACAAAAAAACTTGACAGTTTAGATCAAGATTTGGCCGGTGTGTTGGGTTCTGTGAAAGTCTTGACTACCCAGTATGACTCTGTACAGTCGTGGCTAGACGAACTGGAGTACAGGTCACGGCGCGACAACCTTATATTTGACGGAATTCCTGATTCTCGCGAATCATGGCAACAATCTGAGGAACAATTGCGGAAATTTCTTGCGGGAACTATTGACACACTTTCGGGCGGTGCAATTGAGTGTGCTCATCGCTTAGGGTTCTACTCGGCAAATAAATGTCGCCCCCTCCTAGTTAAATTTTCAAGCTACAAAATAAAAGATAGCATACTTTCCGCACGCTCCAAATTGAAAGAAAAGAACATCAATGTTAGCGAGGATTTCTCGTCTGTTACGCGTTACGTTCGAAAAAAACTAATTGGGTTTGCTAAAAATCAGCCAGAAGCACCACCGTTTCAGCTTCGCTATAACAAACTCTTCATAAACAGGAGGCAGTACATGTATGACACTGCAACTGAAAGCGTGATACGACTTGCGTCAGAACATACCCCTGATAACCAACAGCCCAATCTTTCGACACGTGGTCTATGACAATCGCTGTGCGTGCCCCGCCGCTCCGAGGCGGCCGAACGCGGACGTCTTCCTCGGTATTTGTGATATGGGCTCTGTGCGGTACGGATAGTTTTCACTGTTCGACGGAAATATCAGTCGGCTGAGGCGTTGGTCGGCTTCTCAAGTTCAACCAGCGGCCATTTTGAACGGCCGACTGTGTCGGGCGAATCGATGGGTGGCTCCAAAAATGCCAGTCCATCTTCCGCTCATCGATTCGGAGCGGGTCCCACGGAGCGGAATTTTGCTTCCCTCGCCGATTTTGGGAAGCGCTCCGGATCTAGCTTGGAATTCACCATCAAACAGTATGTCGAGCGTTTTTTTTTTTTTTTTTTGCATGCTTCTCGGTAAAAAAGTTTTATAATTTTTCTCGAGTAAATCGGGGGCAGGAAGGAATGAACACCATCGTTCTCAGCGTGCGTGTGCAGGCAGCTCGAGATGCCAGACACTTCTCTTTATTCTCGCGCCACGGATGCATGGCGCCGCTAGCATCATCATCACACTCCTCCCCTTTTTATACGAAGGAACAACAATACTGTCTCAAAACCTAGACGTCAAAGTTCGGGTCACTATTGGTCTAAGGCCTGTAACGATCTACGGGCTTTTTTACTCTCGTAGAGCGTAGCTTTTGTGGACTACTCGGAGTCTGGACGGTTGGCAACGTCTGGCATGAAACTTCCTGAGTTCGAGGAGGTCCTCTGTCAGGGTGTACTGTTGTTGGTCCATGATGATCTTCGTTCCCGGAAGATCCGGTTGACCTGTCTCGTTCAGCTGAGGAGTCGGTTGCCCCGTGCTCTCTGTAGGGTGTCACAGGTGGACGACGATGTTCTCGAAGATGGTCACCATGACGGTTCCAACGAGTCCCATCTCTCAGTTCCACTTGCACAGATGATGAACTCGATGGTTGTATAACAACCCCAGGAAGCCATGAAGGCCCTGACCTGAAATTTCTGGCAAACACTTTTTGACCATGCTGAGGTAGAGGGCCTTTGCGTGCTTCTTGGTCACAGCGTAACTTTTGCTTCAGCTGCTTCCAGAGTACTTCACTCCGCATGTCCGGATGTAGGAGGTCTAGGGCTGTCTTTAGCTTTCTGCCCATTAGCAGCTCAGCTGGACTATGACCTGTTAGTGAATGCTTTGTAGTTCTGTATGTCAGAAGCATCCTGTCAATCTTGGTCTGAAAATCTCCAGATGACGCTTTCTTCAGCATTCCTTTCACGGTCTGCACGACGCGTTCCGCAGCTCCGTTTGATGCTGGGTGGTAAGGGGAATCAGCATACGTCGGATCCCATTGCGGCTTAGGAATTCGCTGTACTTGTCGCTTACGAAGGCCGGACCGTTATCCGAAACGACAATATCTGGTAGACCGTGTGTCGAAAAGATGTTCCGAAGGCATTTGATCGTAGCATCAGCAGAGGGTGACGATACCGGTATGACCTCAACCCACTTCGAGTATGCGTCGACCAATACCAGGAAATAACGTCCTTGGAATGGACCACCAAAGTCAACATGTAAGCGGGACCATGGCCGTTCTGGAAAAGGCCACGGGGTTGACTGTACTTTCCGATCGGAACGGTGATGTTCTTGGCATTCACGACAATCTTGAAGCTTTGCCGTGATACTGTGGTCTAGCCCATCCCACCAGACGTGACTTCGTGCAATGGACTTCATCTTCTCCACTCCTGGATGGCTTTCGTGCAGTAATTGAAGTACTTGCTCTTGTAACTTGAGTGGGATGATCACTCTTGATCCCCACAGTAGACAGTCTTCTTGGACGCTGAGTTCTGTCAGCTTTGTTCGAAAAGGCGACCACTGTGGTCCTCCTGGGAGATCGCTACCGGACCACAGTGCCTGTCTCACTCGTGACAACACTGGGTCAGTCGCGGTATGCTGTGCAACGACTGCGGCGGAGAGAACAGCAGGGTACGCCGCTTCCAACATGAGTACATCAGCTGGCCGCGGAAGTTGGAAGTTGTCCACTGGTAACGGTAAGCGACTCAACGCATCGGCGTTACCTATGCTCGGGCCGGGTCGGTAGACCAGCTTGTACTTGTACGCTGCTAGTGTAATTGCCCAACGTATGACTCGAGGTGATCCTCTCTCTGGAATGGCCTTGTCAAGGCCCAGAAGTCCAAGGAGAGGTTTATGGTCAGTGACGGCTTCAAACTGGTTACCCCAAAGGTACTGATGAAACTTCGTCACTCCGAAAACGAGTGCCA